>OU342744.1:402745133-402761255 GCA_910589775.1 Avena eriantha
CCAATTCCCCGTCTCGGCAGGGTGCCAGAACGGAGTTTCTGGTGCTGTTTCGTGGAATCTGGTGGTGGCGGCAGAGCGGAACTCCTTCTGGAAAAACATCGACCCCCCGAAGTTTTTAGGTCAGAAGGCTCCTTATAGGCGAAGAGAGAGGCCGAGGGGGTGCCTGGGGGGCCACACTGCCCCCTGGCGTGGCCTGGCTTGGCCCGCGCCAGCAGGTGGTGTGGCCACCCCTGGCTCTTCTCCGTCTCGTATTCTGGCTCCTAGAGTCTTCGGGTGAAATAGGATTTTTGGCATATTTTCCGGGATTTTCCTGATAGTTGATTTTCTGCAGAAAAAGTAGACACCAAGGCAATTCTGCTGAAAACAGCGTCAGTCTGCATTAGTTGTATCCAAATCACACAAGTATAGAGGAGAAACAGTAGAAAAAGTGTTCGGGAAAGTAGATACGTTTTAGACGTATCAACTCCCCCCAAGCTTAGCTTATTGCTTGTCCTCAGGCAATTCAGTTGAAAACTGAGTGCGATAAAAGAACTTTCACGAACACATTTGCTTCATAAGATGTAAATATTCTCAGCAATGCAATCAACTACTTAAACAGTTCATAATAAAGAGTATGCAACCGAGTCTACTTAATAGTCATTGCAAGCTATGAAGAGATTCCAACTCAAGAATAATAAGTAGCATGAGGCGCAAACATAAGCAACATTATAATGCTCATAGAAAGGTATGATAGAGTGGTATCTCGCTTGCCTTTTATTATGAATATCAAGGCACCTTTGAAGTTCAAGTGATGACTAGAAGTAAAGATATCAAGGATACAAGCATCAAAGTAATAACACAAATAATCAAGTAATGGAACAAACACAAAGAATGACAACTATGCTCTCAAGAAGGTCCTCAAAGAATAAATGGAGACTCAACAAGTAAAGAAAAAGGTTTTGAATAATTTTGAAAAGCTTCCAAATGCTGAAAGTAAAGTACTCATTAGCTCTCAATTCCCCTATCATAATCATCTTGAAATGGTTAAGGTTAAAGTGACACAACTAAGAGGATATGCTTGACAAGTTATAAATCGAATTCTCATGCCCCTTACTTACGAGATGGGCTGAGCAAGGAGATCGAAAAAAATCGAGAGCAAGCGCAGGAAGAACGCGATTTTGAGCAATGAACTGGAGCTTACTCGGGAGAGAGAAGAAAGTGGCAGGTGAGAGAGTTAGTGGGGGGCCAGGGGTGGCCCACACCAGGGCATGGCGCCACCCAAGGCTGGTCGTGCCACCATGTGGTGTGCCTACCTGGTGGCCCCCCTGGTACCTCCCAAGTACTCCTCTACCCTTTTTTTCATGAAAAAATTTAATATGAATTTTCTGGAATTTTTTGAGACACTTTATTTTTGGGCAATTTTCAGAAATAGAAGAATGATTTTTCTGACTGACAGATTTTTTTCTTTTGGAGACATGATGCAAGGACAAAACAATGCAAGAACTACAGAAGTTCTAACATGCAAGCAACTAACAACAAAAAGAAAACTAAACGAAAGCAAAAACTAAAATGCAAAGGATAGAAATAAATAGAGATAATCATAATGAAAACACTGTTTTGTTCAATGGAATCCTTTTGTTAACAAGGTTGATCAAGTCTTCCTACCAAAAAAATTGCATATGAGACAAAACTTTGTACTCCACTAATGATTCTGTTACCTCAACCTTGATAGCAATGGTCCCAATCATAATAGTTTCAAATTTTTCTCTTGGTATGGGACAATATATTTCTCCAACTTGAATGCCTTCAACATGTTCAATTGAATTCAAACCATAAGCCCTTTAAATCTTCTTGGGGAAATAGATAGTATGTTCCTTGTCATTAACATTGAAGGTCACCTTCCCTTGATTACAATTAATAACAGCTCCTGCAGTATTAAGAAAAGGTCGCCCAAGAATAATAGACATATTATCATCTTCGGGCATTTCAAGCACAACAAAATCAGTTAATATCAAGCAATTGTGAGCCACCTGAACAGGTACATCCTCACATATACCCACAGGAATAGTGGTAGATTTATCAGCCATTTGCAAAGATATATCAGTTGCTATTAATTTTTCAAGTTGAAGCCTCTTATAGAGAGAGAAAGGCATAACACTAACTCCAACTCCCAAATCACACAAAGCAGTTCTAACATAACTGTTCTTAATAGAGCAAGGGATAGTTGGAATCCCTGGGTCTCCAAGTTTCTTAGGAACCTTACCATTGAAGGAATAATTAGCAAGAAAAGTAGAAATTTCTTCATTAGGGATCTTCCTTTTATTCAAGACAATGTCCTTCATATACTTTGAGTAAGGAGGAAATTTAATAGCATCAGTCAAAGGAATTTCCAAGAATAAAGGCTACATCCACTCACAAAACTTATTATAGTGTTCATCTTCCTTTGACTTGTGTTTCTTATCAGGGAAAGGCATAGGTTTTTAGACCCAAGGTTCTCTTTCACTACCATGTTTCTTAGCAATAAAATCTTCTTTGGTGTATTTAGTATTCTTAGTGTGGTTTTCAGGTTCTTCTTCAACTTTTTCTTCATTAGGAACAACATTTTCTTCATTACCACTTTCAGTTTCAGCATCAGAGATAGATATACTATTAGGATCTATAGCAGGTTTAGAGGGTTCTACTACAGTTTTATGTTTCTTTTTCCTTTTCTTACGAGTAGAACCACTATTTTCAGCTTGTTGAGAATCCTTCTCAATTCTTTTGGGATACCCCTCAGGATATAGAGGATCCTGGGTAGCAGCACCACTTCTAGTTCTAATTTCATAAGCATGTTTTTCTTTAGCAGCATTAACTAGCAAGTCGTTTTGCACTTTAATGAGTTGATCTATTTGAGTTTGAACCATTGAAAGTGTTTAAAAATCATTTTAACATCATTAGAGGTTCTTTCCACAATATATTTCAACTCAACAATAGCTCTAGTGTTTTCCGTTAGATGATTTTGCACCCTTTTATTAAAGTTATCTTGCTTAACAATAAAGATATCAAATTCTTCTAAGCATTGATCAGGAGGTTTAGAGTAAGGGATATCACCTTCATCAAAGTGTTGGAGAGAGTGTACCTCAATAGTGGATGAGTACGGAATAGGCTTACATAATTCTTCTATAGGAGGTAAATTCTTGACATCTGCAGCTTTAATTCCCTTCTCCTTAAGACATTTCTTAGCTTCCTTCATCACTTCATCATTTAATTCAATAACTCCCCTCTTCTTTGATTTTGGAATAGGCACGGGAATAGATGGTTCAGGTACAATTACTTCAGGTATAGCTTGTTTAGGAGGAGTCCAATCTTCATAATTCTTGCTTATTTTAGCCATTAATTCCTCAGCTTCCTTAGGAGTCCTATTCCTGAAAACACAATCAACACAACTATCTAGGTATGTCCTAGATTCTTCGGTTAGTCCATTATAAAATACATCAGGAAGCTCATTCTTAGGTAATGGACTTCCAGCCTGTGCATGAATCAAAGCACAAAACCTTGCCCAAGATTCGGGCAATACCACTTTTTATCCCTGTTTAAAATCAAAAAGTTCCTCCAAAATAGCATGTCTAGCACTAGGAGGAAAATATTCTACAGGAAAGTACTAATCAAGCACTCAGGGCTATCAATAGATCCAGGAGGTAAATTACTAAACCAAGTTTTAGCTTCACCTTTCAGTGAAAAACGGAAAATCTTAGCAACAAAGTAAGTACGCATATTAATATCATCAGAAAACAAGCCACTCATGGTAGAAAGTTCATTCATATGTGCTACCGCACTTTCATTCTTAGTCCCACAAAAAGGTTCTTTCTCAACAATAGCTATGTAAGATAGATCGACAGAGAAATCATAATCTTCATCTATAATGTTTATGGGAGAAGCAGCAAACTTAGCAATAGGAGACAATTTGGGTCTAATAGTACGCCTCACAAGAAGACTCTTAGCAGTGCTCCTATCATGGGTGTTCTTACATTCTTTAATAAACTCATCGGTCATCTCAACATAACCATCTTCAATATCATAATTCTCACTAGACTCAGGTGAGCTAGCAGGTGTGGTAGTGTCTTCATTAGGAGTTTTGGTATTTCCAGCTATAGTTCTAGCAATCGTAGCATCTAGGAAAGGACCTAATGAACCACTCTTATAAAGCACAGTAGAAGGAGCATCATAAGCATTAGAAGTTTCAGCTTCAACAGTAGTAGCAGTGTGTGTAGCATGTGTATGTGGTGGTGTAAGGAACTTACTCATAACAGACGGTGAATCAAGAGCAGTAGAGGTGTTCAGAACCGTACCTCTTCTTGTAGTGGATGGTAAAATAGGAACCTTGCCATCACGAGACTTACCCATGATGGATGGATAGCAGCGAAAAATAGAGAATCCAAGTGAACTTGATAAATAAAGCTATGCTCCCCGGCAATGGTGCCAGAAAATAGTCTTGATAACCCACAAGTATAGGGGGTGTATCGCAGTATTTTCGAGGGAAGTGAAACCCAATTTATTGATTCGACACAAGGGGAGCCAAAGAATATTTATAAGCCTTAACAACTGAGTTGTCAATTCAGCTGCACCCGGAAACAATCTTGCTCACAGCAGTTTATCAGTAGCAACAGTTTTGTAGTAGGAATAGTAAAGTAACAACAGTAGTAAAGCAAAAGACAGTAGTAACAAAAGCAGTAAACCGTGGGATTCGAGTGCGGTAGGCATAGGGATGGATGGACGGGCGTGGCATGGACAAGACAATTCAAATAGCAATCAGAACATAGGGCAATTGCAGATAAATAAGATAAAGCATCCAAGTACTAGACAATCGTAGGCATGTGTTCCATATATAGTCATACGTGCTCGCAATGAGAACTTGCATAACATCTTTTGTCCTGCCAGCTCGTTTGCAGCGGGGCGTCAAGGGAACTACTGGCAATTAAGGTGCTCCTTTTAATAGAGCACCGGAGCAAAGCATTAACATTGCGTGAACACATGTGATCCTCACATCAAAGCCTTTCCCTTCCGGTTATCCCGATTTCTGTCACTTCGTGGCCATTGGTTCTGGACAACAACGTGTGTAGACAACTTGTAGATAAGACCAAAAACAATACTATCATAATGAATCAATAACATGTTCAGATCTGAAATCATGGCACTCGGGCCCTAGTGACAAGCATTAAGCACAACAAGTTGCAACAAAGTCATAAAGCACTAATAAAAGATACTAGGCACCATGCCCTAACAATCTGATGCCATTACATGAACGATCTCATCCAATCCGTACCATCCCCATAGCCTACAGTTGGGGATTACTCACTCATATATGGGGGAAACATGGATGGTCGATGGAGAAGCGATGGTGATGATGATGGCGATGATATCCTCCAATTCCCCGTCCCGGCAGGGTGCCAGAACGGAGTTTCTGGTGCTGTTTCATGGAATCTGGTAGTGGCGGCGGAGCAGAACTCCTTCTGGAAAAACGTCGAACCCCCTGAAGTTTTTAGGTCAGAAGGCTCCTTATAGGCGAAGAGAGAGGCCGAGGGGTGCCTGGGGGGGCCCACACCACCCCCTGGCGCGGCCTGGCTTGGCCTGCGCCAGCAGGTGGTGTGGCCACCCTTGGCTCTTCTCCATCTCGTATTCTGGCTCCTAGAGTCTTCGGGTGAAATAGGATTTTTGGCATATTTTCCGGGATTTTTCCTGATAGTTGATTTTCTACACAAAAAGTAGACACCAAGGCAATTCTGCTGAAAATAGTGTCAGTCCGCATTAGTTGTATCCAAATCACACAAGTATAGAGGAGAAACAGTAGCAATAGTGTTCAGGAAACTAGATACGTATTGTACGTATCAGTTATTTTCATGAACCACATAGATCCACCAGTGTCATTGCATGAAAAGAGTCATTGCATGTCTGTTCTTTTCATAAACCGAATGGATCCACCAGTGTCATTGCATGTGTGTTCTTTTCACAAACCACATATGGATCCACCAGTGTCATTGCATGTGTGTTATTTTCATAAACCATAGATAGAGTCATTTAATGTGTGTTATTTTCATAAACCACAACTAGAGTCATTAAATGTGTGTTATTTTGATAAACCACATGGATCCACCAGTGTCATTGAATGTTTGTTCTTTTCAAAAACCACATATGGATCCACTAGTGTCATTGCATGTGTGTTCTTCCCATTAACCACATATGGATCCCCTTGTGTCATCGTATGTGTGTTCTTTTCATGAACCACAGCAAGAGTCATTGCATGCCTGTTCTTTTCATAAACCACATATGGATAAACCAGAGTCATTGCATGTGTGTTCTTTTCATAAACCACATATGGATCCACCAGAGTCATTGCATGTCTGTTCTTTTCATAAACCACATGGATCCACCAGAGTCATTGCATGTGTGTTCTTTCCATTAACCACAACAAGAGTCATTGCATGTCTGTTCTGTTCACAAACCACATATGGATCCACCAGCGTCATTGCATGTCTGTTCTTTTCATAAACCACATGGATCCACCAGAGTCATTGCATGTGTGTTCGTTTCATCATCCACATATGGATCCACTATTATCACTGCATGTGTGTTCTTTTCACAAACCACATATGGATCCACCACTGTCATTGAATGTGAGTTCTTTTCATAAACCACATATGTATCCACCAGTGTCAACTAGAGTCATTGCATGTGTGTTCTTTTCACAAACCACATATGGATCCACCAGCGTAATTGCATGTCTGTTCTTTTCATAAACCACATAGATCCACTAGTGTAATTGAATGTGTGTTCTTTTCACAAACCACATATGGATCCACGAGTGTCATTTCATGTGTGTTATTTTCATTAACCACATATGGATCCCCTAGTGTCATTGCATGTGTGTTCTTTTCATTAACCACAACAAGAGTCATTGCATGTTTGTTCTTTTGATAAACCACACATGGATCCACTAGTGTCATTGGATGTGTGTTCTTTTAATAAACCACATATGGATCCCCTAGTGGCATTGCATGTGTGTTCTTTTCATTAACCACAGCTAGAGTCATTGCATGTGTGTTCTTTTCACAAACCTATGGATCCACCAGTGTCATTGAATGTGTATTCTTTTCACAAACCACATATGGATCCACCAGTGTCATTGAATGTGTGTTCTTTTCACAAAGCACATATGTATCCACTAGTGTTATTGCATCTGTGTTCTTTTCATTAACCAAAACTAGAGTCATTACATGTGTGTTCTTTTCACAAACCACATATGGATCCACCAACGTCATTGCATGTCAATTCTTTTCATAAACCAAATGGATTCACGAGTGTCATTGCATGTGTGTTATTTTCAATAACCACATATGGATCCCCGAGTGTCATGCATGTGTGTTGTTTTCATCAACTACAACTAGAGTCATTGCATGTCTATTCTTTTGATAAACCACGAATGGATCCACCACTGTCATTGCATGTGTGTTATTTTCTATAAACCATATATAGACCCCCTAGTGGCATTGCATGTGTGTTCTTTTCATTAACCACAGCTAGAGTCATTGCATGTGTGTTCTTTTCATGAACCACATGGATCCACTAGAGTCGTTGCATGTGTGTTATTATCACAAACCACATATGGATCCACTAGTGTCATTGAATGTCTGTTATTTTTCATAAACCACATATGTATCCACCAGTGTTATTGCATGTGTGTTCTTTTCATGAACCAAAACTAGAGTCATTACATGTGTGTTCTTTTCACAAACCACATATGGATCCACCAGCGTCATTGCATGTGTGTTCTTTTCATAAACCAAATAGATCCACCAATGTGTGTTGTATTCACAAATCACATATGGATTCACCGGTGTCATTGCATGTGTGTTATTTTCATTAACCACATATGGATCCCCTAGTGTCATGCATGTGTGTTGTTTTCATCAACTACAACTAGAGTCATTGCATGTCTATTCTTTTGATAAACCACGAATGGATCCACCACTGTCATTGCATGTGTGTTATTTTCTATAAACCATATATGGACCCCCTAGTGGGATTGCATGTGTGATCTTTTCATTAACCACAGCTAGAGTCATGGCATGTGTGTTCTTTTCATGAACCACATGGATCCACTAGAGTCGTTGCATGTGTGTTCTTATCACAAACCACATATGGATCCACCAATCATGGCATGTCTGTTACTTTTCATAAACTACATGGATCCACCAGAGGCATTGCATGTGCGTTCTTTTGATAAACCACATGGATCGACCAATGTCATTGCATGTGTGTTCTTTTCATAAACCATAGCTAGAGTCATTAAATGTGCGTTCTTTTCATAAACCACAACTAGAGTCATTAAATGTGTGTTCTTGTCATAAACCACATATGGATCTACTAGCGTCATTGCATGTCTGTTCTTTTCACAAACCACATATGGATCCACCAGAGTCATTGCATGTCTGTTCTTTTCATAAACCACATGGATCCACTAGAGTCATTACATGTGTGTTCTTTTCATAGACCACATGGATCCACAAGTGTCTTTGTATGTGTTCTCTTTTCATAAACCACAGCTAGAGTCATTAAATGTGTGTTCTTTTCATAAACCACACCTAGAATCATTGCATGTTAGTTCTTTTCACAAACCACAAATGGATCCACCAGTGTCACTGCATGTGTGTTGTTTTCATAAACCAAATATGGATCCCCTAGTGTCATTGCATGTTTGTTCTTTTAATTGACCACAGCTAGAGTCATTGCATGTCTGTTTTGTTCACAAACCACATATGGGTCGACCAGAGTCATTGCATGTCTGTTCTTTTCATAAACCACGTGGATCCACCAGAGTCATTGCATGTGTGTTCTTTTCATAAACCACATATGGATCCACCAGTGTCACTACATGTGTGTTCTTATCATAAACCCAACTAGAGTCATTTAATGTGTGTTATTGTCATAAACCACATGGATCCACTAGAGTTCATTGGATGTGTGTTCTTCCCATAAACCACATAGATCCACTAGAGTCATTGCATGTGTGTTATTTTCACAAACCACATATCGATCCACTAGAGCTCATTACATGTGTGTTGTTTTCCTAAACCACATATGGATCCACCAGAGTCATTGCATGTGTGTTCTTTTCATTAACCACATATGGATCCCCTAGTGTCATTGCATGTGTGTTCTTTTCATTAACCACAACTAGAGTCAGTGCACGTGTGTTCTTTTCAAAAACCACATATGGATCCACCAGAGTAATTAAATGTGCGTTCTTTTCATAAACCACATATGGATCTACCAGAGTCATTGCATGTCTGTTCTCTTCATAAAGCACACGGATCCACCTGAGCCTTTGCATCTGTGTTATTGATGACCCACAAGTATAGGGGGTGTATCGCAGTATTTTCGAGGGAAGTGAAACCCAATTTATTGACTCGACACAGGTGGAGCCAAAGAATATTTATAAGCCTTAACAACTGATTTGTCAATTTAGCTGCACCTGGAAACAATCTTGCTCACAGCAGTTTATCAGTAGCAACAGTTTTGTAGTACGAATAGTAAAGTAACAGGAGTAGTAAAGCAAAAGACAATAGTAACAAAAGTAGTAAACAGTGGGATTCAAGTACAGTAGGCATAGGGCAATTGAAGATAAATAAGATAAAACATCCAAGTACTAGACAATCCTAGGCATGTGTTCCATATATAGTCATACGTGCTCGCAATGAGAACTTGCACAACATCTTTTGTCATGCCAGCCCGTTTGCAGCGGGGCCTCAAGGGAACTACTGGCAATTAAGGTGCTCCTTTTAATAGAGCACCGGAGCAAAGCATTAACACTCCGTGAACACATGTGATCCTCACATCAAAGCCTTTCCCTTCCGATTATCCCGATTTCTGTCACTTCGGGGCCATTGGTTCCGGACAACAACGTGTGTATACAACTTGTAGATAAGACCAAAAAAAATACTATCATAATGAATCAATAACATGTTCAGATCTGAAATCATGGCACTCGGGCCCTAGTGACAAGCATTAAGCACAACAAGTTGCAACAAAGTCATAAAGAACTAATAAAAGATACTAGGCACCATGCCCTAACAATCCGACGCCATTACATGAACGATCTCATCTAATCCCTACCATCCCCATAGCCTACAGCGGGGGATTACTCACTCATAGATGGGGGAAACATGGATGGTCGATGGAGAAGCGATGGTGATGATGATGACGATGATCTCCTCCAATTCCCCGTCTCGGCAGGGTGCCAGAACGGAGTTTCTGGTGCTGTTTCGTGGAATCTGGTGGTGGCGGCAGAGCGGAACTCCTTCTGGAAAAACATCGACCCCCCCGAAGTTTTTAGGTCAGAAGGCTCCTTATAGGCGAAGAGAGAGGCCGAGGGGGTGCCTGGGGGGCCACACTGCCCCCTGGCGTGGCCTGGCTTGGCCCGCGCCAGCAGGTGGTGTGGCCACCCCTGGCTCTTCTCCGTCTCGTATTCTGGCTCCTAGAGTCTTCGGGTGAAATAGGATTTTTGGCATATTTTCCGGGATTTTCCTGATAGTTGATTTTCTGCAGAAAAAGTAGACACCAAGGCAATTCTGCTGAAAACAGCGTCAGTCTGCATTAGTTGTATCCAAATCACACAAGTATAGAGGAGAAACAGTAGAAAAAGTGTTCGGGAAAGTAGATACGTTTTAGACGTATCAACTCCCCCCAAGCTTAGCTTATTGCTTGTCCTCAGGCAATTCAGTTGAAAACTGAGTGCGATAAAAGAACTTTCACGAACACATTTGCTTCATAAGATGTAAATATTCTCAGCAATGCAATCAACTACTTAAACAGTTCATAATAAAGAGTATGCAACCGAGTCTACTTAATAGTCATTGCAAGCTATGAAGAGATTCCAACTCAAGAATAATAAGTAGCATGAGGCGCAAACATAAGCAACATTATAATGCTCATAGAAAGGTATGATAGAGTGGTATCTCGCTTGCCTTTTATTATGAATATCAAGGCACCTTTGAAGTTCAAGTGATGACTAGAAGTAAAGATATCAAGGATACAAGCATCAAAGTAATAACACAAATAATCAAGTAATGGAACAAACACAAAGAATGACAACTATGCTCTCAAGAAGGTCCTCAAAGAATAAATGGAGACTCAACAAGTAAAGAAAAAGGTTTTGAATAATTTTGAAAAGCTTCCAAATGCTGAAAGTAAAGTACTCATTAGCTCTCAATTCCCCTATCATAATCATCTTGAAATGGTTAAGGTTAAAGTGACACAACTAAGAGGATATGCTTGACAAGTTATAAATCGAATTCTCATGCCCCTTACTTACGAGATGGGCTGAGCAAGGAGATCGAAAAAAATCGAGAGCAAGCGCAGGAAGAACGCGATTTTGAGCAATGAACTGGAGCTTACTCGGGAGAGAGAAGAAAGTGGCAGGTGAGAGAGTTAGTGGGGGGCCAGGGGTGGCCCACACCAGGGCATGGCGCCACCCAAGGCTGGTCGTGCCACCATGTGGTGTGCCTACCTGGTGGCCCCCCTGGTACCTCCCAAGTACTCCTCTACCCTTTTTTTCATGAAAAAATTTAATATGAATTTTCTGGAATTTTTTGAGACACTTTATTTTTGGGCAATTTTCAGAAATAGAAGAATGATTTTTCTGACTGACAGATTTTTTTCTTTTGGAGACATGATGCAAGGACAAAACAATGCAAGAACTACAGAAGTTCTAACATGCAAGCAACTAACAACAAAAAGAAAACTAAACGAAAGCAAAAACTAAAATGCAAAGGATAGAAATAAATAGAGATAATCATAATGAAAACACTGTTTTGTTCAATGGAATCCTTTTGTTAACAAGGTTGATCAAGTCTTCCTACCAAAAAAATTGCATATGAGACAAAACTTTGTACTCCACTAATGATTCTGTTACCTCAACCTTGATAGCAATGGTCCCAATCATAATAGTTTCAAATTTTTCTCTTGGTATGGGACAATATATTTCTCCAACTTGAATGCCTTCAACATGTTCAATTGAATTCAAACCATAAGCCCTTTAAATCTTCTTGGGGAAATAGATAGTATGTTCCTTGTCATTAACATTGAAGGTCACCTTCCCTTGATTACAATTAATAACAGCTCCTGCAGTATTAAGAAAAGGTCGCCCAAGAATAATAGACATATTATCATCTTCGGGCATTTCAAGCACAACAAAATCAGTTAATATCAAGCAATTGTGAGCCACCTGAACAGGTACATCCTCACATATACCCACAGGAATAGTGGTAGATTTATCAGCCATTTGCAAAGATATATCAGTTGCTATTAATTTTTCAAGTTGAAGCCTCTTATAGAGAGAGAAAGGCATAACACTAACTCCAACTCCCAAATCACACAAAGCAGTTCTAACATAACTGTTCTTAATAGAGCAAGGGATAGTTGGAATCCCTGGGTCTCCAAGTTTCTTAGGAACCTTACCATTGAAGGAATAATTAGCAAGAAAAGTAGAAATTTCTTCATTAGGGATCTTCCTTTTATTCAAGACAATGTCCTTCATATACTTTGAGTAAGGAGGAAATTTAATAGCATCAGTCAAAGGAATTTCCAAGAATAAAGGCTACATCCACTCACAAAACTTATTATAGTGTTCATCTTCCTTTGACTTGTGTTTCTTATCAGGGAAAGGCATAGGTTTTTAGACCCAAGGTTCTCTTTCACTACCATGTTTCTTAGCAATAAAATCTTCTTTGGTGTATTTAGTATTCTTAGTGTGGTTTTCAGGTTCTTCTTCAACTTTTTCTTCATTAGGAACAACATTTTCTTCATTACCACTTTCAGTTTCAGCATCAGAGATAGATATACTATTAGGATCTATAGCAGGTTTAGAGGGTTCTACTACAGTTTTATGTTTCTTTTTCCTTTTCTTACGAGTAGAACCACTATTTTCAGCTTGTTGAGAATCCTTCTCAATTCTTTTGGGATACCCCTCAGGATATAGAGGATCCTGGGTAGCAGCACCACTTCTAGTTCTAATTTCATAAGCATGTTTTTCTTTAGCAGCATTAACTAGCAAGTCGTTTTGCACTTTAATGAGTTGATCTATTTGAGTTTGAACCATTGAAAGTGTTTAAAAATCATTTTAACATCATTAGAGGTTCTTTCCACAATATATTTCAACTCAACAATAGCTCTAGTGTTTTCCGTTAGATGATTTTGCACCCTTTTATTAAAGTTATCTTGCTTAACAATAAAGATATCAAATTCTTCTAAGCATTGATCAGGAGGTTTAGAGTAAGGGATATCACCTTCATCAAAGTGTTGGAGAGAGTGTACCTCAATAGTGGATGAGTACGGAATAGGCTTACATAATTCTTCTATAGGAGGTAAATTCTTGACATCTGCAGCTTTAATTCCCTTCTCCTTAAGACATTTCTTAGCTTCCTTCATCACTTCATCATTTAATTCAATAACTCCCCTCTTCTTTGATTTTGGAATAGGCACGGGAATAGATGGTTCAGGTACAATTACTTCAGGTATAGCTTGTTTAGGAGGAGTCCAATCTTCATAATTCTTGCTTATTTTAGCCATTAATTCCTCAGCTTCCTTAGGAGTCCTATTCCTGAAAACACAATCAACACAACTATCTAGGTATGTCCTAGATTCTTCGGTTAGTCCATTATAAAATACATCAGGAAGCTCATTCTTAGGTAATGGACTTCCAGCCTGTGCATGAATCAAAGCACAAAACCTTGCCCAAGATTCGGGCAATACCACTTTTTATCCCTGTTTAAAATCAAAAAGTTCCTCCAAAATAGCATGTCTAGCACTAGGAGGAAAATATTCTACAGGAAAGTACTAATCAAGCACTCAGGGCTATCAATAGATCCAGGAGGTAAATTACTAAACCAAGTTTTAGCTTCACCTTTCAGTGAAAAACGGAAAATCTTAGCAACAAAGTAAGTACGCATATTAATATCATCAGAAAACAAGCCACTCATGGTAGAAAGTTCATTCATATGTGCTACCGCACTTTCATTCTTAGTCCCACAAAAAGGTTCTTTCTCAACAATAGCTATGTAAGATAGATCGACAGAGAAATCATAATCTTCATCTATAATGTTTATGGGAGAAGCAGCAAACTTAGCAATAGGAGACAATTTGGGTCTAATAGTACGCCTCACAAGAAGACTCTTAGCAGTGCTCCTATCATGGGTGTTCTTACATTCTTTAATAAACTCATCGGTCATCTCAACATAACCATCTTCAATATCATAATTCTCACTAGACTCAGGTGAGCTAGCAGGTGTGGTAGTGTCTTCATTAGGAGTTTTGGTATTTCCAGCTATAGTTCTAGCAATCGTAGCATCTAGGAAAGGACCTAATGAACCACTCTTATAAAGCACAGTAGAAGGAGCATCATAAGCATTAGAAGTTTCAGCTTCAACAGTAGTAGCAGTGTGTGTAGCATGTGTATGTGGTGGTGTAAGGAACTTACTCATAACAGACGGTGAATCAAGAGCAGTAGAGGTGTTCAGAACCGTACCTCTTCTTGTAGTGGATGGTAAAATAGGAACCTTGCCATCACGAGACTTACCCATGATGGATGGATAGCAGCGAAAAATAGAGAATCCAAGTGAACTTGATAAATAAAGCTATGCTCCCCGGCAATGGTGCCAGAAAATAGTCTTGATAACCCACAAGTATAGGGGGTGTATCGCAGTATTTTCGAGGGAAGTGAAACCCAATTTATTGATTCGACACAAGGGGAGCCAAAGAATATTTATAAGCCTTAACAACTGAGTTGTCAATTCAGCTGCACCCGGAAACAATCTTGCTCACAGCAGTTTATCAGTAGCAACAGTTTTGTAGTAGGAATAGTAAAGTAACAACAGTAGTAAAGCAAAAGACAGTAGTAACAAAAGCAGTAAACCGTGGGATTCGAGTGCGGTAGGCATAGGGATGGATGGACGGGCGTGGCATGGACAAGACAATTCAAATAGCAATCAGAACATAGGGCAATTGCAGATAAATAAGATAAAGCATCCAAGTACTAGACAATCGTAGGCATGTGTTCCATATATAGTCATACGTGCTCGCAATGAGAACTTGCATAACATCTTTTGTCCTGCCAGCTCGTTTGCAGCGGGGCGTCAAGGGAACTACTGGCAATTAAGGTGCTCCTTTTAATAGAGCACCGGAGCAAAGCATTAACATTGCGTGAACACATGTGATCCTCACATCAAAGCCTTTCCCTTCCGGTTATCCCGATTTCTGTCACTTCGTGGCCATTGGTTCTGGACAACAACGTGTGTAGACAACTTGTAGATAAGACCAAAAACAATACTATCATAATGAATCAATAACATGTTCAGATCTGAAATCATGGCACTCGGGCCCTAGTGACAAGCATTAAGCACAACAAGTTGCAACAAAGTCATAAAGCACTAATAAAAGATACTAGGCACCATGCCCTAACAATCTGATGCCATTACATGAACGATCTCATCCAATCCGTACCATCCCCATAGCCTACAGTTGGGGATTACTCACTCATATATGGGGGAAACATGGATGGTCGATGGAGAAGCGATGGTGATGATGATGGCGATGATATCCTCCAATTCCCCGTCCCGGCAGGGTGCCAGAACGGAGTTTCTGGTGCTGTTTCATGGAATCTGGTAGTGGCGGCGGAGCAGAACTCCTTCTGGAAAAACGTCGAACCCCCTGAAGTTTTTAGGTCAGAAGGCTCCTTATAGGCGAAGAGAGAGGCCGAGGGGTGCCTGGGGGGGCCCACACCACCCCCTGGCGCGGCCTGGCTTGGCCTGCGCCAGCAGGTGGTGTGGCCACCCTTGGCTCTTCTCCATCTCGTATTCTGGCTCCTAGAGTCTTCGGGTGAAATAGGATTTTTGGCATATTTTCCGGGATTTTTCCTGATAGTTGATTTTCTACACAAAAAGTAGACACCAAGGCAATTCTGCTGAAAATAGTGTCAGTCCGCATTAGTTGTATCCAAATCACACAAGTATAGAGGAGAAACAGTAGCAATAGTGTTCAGGAAACTAGATACGTATTGTACGTATCAGTTATTTTCATGAACCACATAGATCCACCAGTGTCATTGCATGAAAA